>JAUMJL010002078.1:0-13701 GCA_033558185.1 Dromococcyx pavoninus | reverse complement strand
AAATGGGGGCAGGGGGGGAATTGGGGCTGGGGGGGGGGGAATTGGGGGTCTAAAGGGGTGGTGGGGTCATGACCTTTGACCTCTTGCGCCCCCCTCCCCCCCCGCAGGTGGTGCTGGTGCTGCTGCTCTTCGGGGTCAAAGGTGAGGGGTCACGTGGGGGTCATGTGGGGTCACGGGGTCATGTGGGGTCACGGGGGATGGGGAGGTCACAGGGGTCACGTGGGGTCCGGGGGTCGTGTGGGGGTCACAGGGCTCACGTGGTCACAGGGCTCCTCCCCCAGGGTGCGTGGGGGCGTGGCCGTTCCTGGAGCAGCCGTCCAATGGGAGCGTGGCGCTGGGCGAGGAGGCGGAGCTTCGGTGCGCCGTACAGGGGGGCGGGGCCGTGCAGTGGGCGCGGGGGGGGCTCCTGCTGGGGGCACCCCCGGGCCCCGCCCACCCGCGCTACCGATTGGTTGGAGACCCCCGCAAAGGTGGGCGGGGTTACGTAAGGGGCGGAGCTTCCTTGGGGGCGGGGCTTGGGAAAGGGGCGGGACCTGGGATAGCGTTTCTGGGAGGGGCGGGGTTTGGGGTAAGAGGCGGGGCTTCCGAGGAGGGCGGGGCTTCCGGGGAGGGTGGGCGTTCCGGGAGGGCGGGGCTTCCGGGGAGGGCGGGGCTTGGGAGGGGCGGGGTTTATGTGGGGGCGGGGTTCGGGATGGGGCAGAACTTCTGAAGGGGCAAGGCTTGGGTCCCTCCCAGTAGCCCCCAGTTCCATCCCAGTAACCTCCCAGTAACCCACAGTGCCCTCCCAGTAACCCCCAGTTCCATCCCAGTACTTCCCAGTAATCCCCAGTGCCCTCCCAGTAACCTCCAGTTCCATCCCAGTAACCTCCCAGTAACCCACAGTGCCCTCCCAGTAACCCCCAGTTCCATCCCAGTACTTCCCAGTAATCCCCAGTGCCCAGTAACCCCCAGTTCCATCCCAGTACCTCCCAGTAACCCCCAGTGCCCACTTAGTTCCCACCCAGTGCCTCCCAGTAGCCCTTAGTGCCTTCCCAATACTCTCCCAGTGCCTCCAGTAACACCAAGTGCCCTCCAGTTCCATCCCAGTAACCACCAGTACCTTCCAGTAACCACCTTTGTCCACCCAGTACCCTCTCAGTAAGCATCAGTGCCCTCCCAGTGCCCCCCAGTCCCCTCCCAGTACTTTCCAATCCCCTCCCAGTAACGACCAGTGCCTCTCAATCCCCTCCCAGTGCTCTCCCAGTAACCACCAGTACCTCCCAGTCCCCTCCCAGTGCCCTCCAGCGCCTTCTTAATCCTCTCCCAGTTCCCCCAGTGCCAACCAGTCCCCTCCCAGTCCCTTTTGAGCCCCCCCAGTCCATTCCCAGTCCCTCTCAGTGCCCCCCCAGTGCCCTCCCAGCCCCTCCCAGTGCCCTCCCAGCCCCTCCCAGTGCCCCCCAGTGCCTCCCAGTTCCCCCAGGCCAGCACCACCTCCGCATCTCGGGGGTCACCCTGGAGGACGACGACACCTTCGAGTGCCAGGTGGGGGAGGGGAACGGCACCCGCGCCTCGCGCCCCGCCCACCTGAGCGTGCTGGGTGAGACTGGGAGCACTGGGAGGGCACTGGGAGGGCTCTGGGATCGACTGGGAGCACGGCGAGGGGACTGGGAAGAGATGGAGGGCACTGGAAGGGGATGGGGGGCACTGGGAGGGGACTGGGAATGGATTGGGAGGGCACTGGGATTGACTGGGAGCACTGGGAAGGGATTGAGAGGGAACTGGGAGTGACTGGGAGGCACTGGGAGGGGAATGGGAGGGCACTGGGATTGACTGGGAGGGAATTGGAATGGATTGGGAGGGGACTGGGATTGACTGGGAGCACGGGGAGGGGACTGGGAGGGGGAATGGGAGGCACTGGGAGGGGGAATGGGAGGCACTGGGAGGGGAATGGGAGGCACTAGGAGGGGGAATGGGAGGCACTGGGAGGGGAATGGGAGGCACTGGGAGGGCACTGGGAGGGACTGGAAGCACGGGGAGGGGACTGGGAGGGGAATGGGAGGGAACTGGGAGTACTGGGGGTTATTGGGAGGGCACTGGGGTGTACTGGAGGGCACTGGGTTGTAGTGGGAGGGCACTGGGCAGCACTGGGGAAGGCATTGGGGATGCCCCTGGGGGTTACTGGGAGGGCACTGGGAGGCACTGGTGGTCACTGGGAGGGCCCTGGGTGTTACTGGGCGGGCGCTGGGAGGCACTGGTGGTTACTGGGAGGGCACTGGGTGTTACTGGGTGGGCACTGGGTGGTACTGGGGGTTACTGGGTGGGCACTGGAAGGAACTGGATACCACAGGGAGGCCCTGGGTGGTACTGGGAGGGCACTGGGTGGTACTGGGAGGTACTGGGGGTTACTGGGAGGGCACCGGATGGGCACTGGGTGGCAGGGGGTGGTACTGGGAGGCTCTGGGGTATACTGGGAGGGCACTGGGAGGCCCTGGGGGTTACTGGGAGGGCACTGGGTGGTACTGGGGATTACTGGGAAGGCGCTGGGGGTTACTGGGAGGGTACCCGCGGTGCTCCCAGTGCTAACTGGTCCATACTGGTGCTCCCAGTACGGCCGGGCCCCCCCCGGCTGGAGCTGCCCCCGGGGCCCTGGGTGGGCGGGGCCGAGGTCACCGTGCGGTGCCTCGTGCGGGACGCGAGACCCCCGGCCAGCGTCAGCGTGACACTGGGTGAGACTGGGAGCGACTGGGAGGGACTGGGGGGGACTGGGAGGGGAATGGGAGGGACTGGGGGGGACTGGGAGGGGAATGGGAGGGACTGGGGGGGACTGGGAGGGGATGGGGGGAGATGAGAGAGGACTGGGAAGGGACTGGGAGGGGAATGGGAGGGACTGGGAGGGGAATGGGAGGGACTGGGAGGGGAATGGGAGGGACTGGGAGGGGAATGGGAGGGACTGGGGGGGACTGGGAGGGGAGTGGGGGAGATGGGAGGGGACTGGGAAGGGAATGGGAGCGACTGGGAGGGACTGGGAGGGGAGTGAAAGGGACTGGGAGGGGACTGGGAGCGACTGGGAGGGGATGGGGGGAGATGGAAAGGGACTGGGAGGGGAATGGGAGGGACTGGGAGGGGAATGGGAGGGGACTGGGAGGGACTGGGGAGGACTGGGAGGGGATGGGGGGAGATGGGAGGGGACTGGGAGGGACTGGAGGGGACTGGGAGGGACTGGGGAGGACTGGGAGGGGATGGGGGGACATGGGAGGGACTGGGAAGGGACTGGGAGCGACTGGGAGGGGGGAGTGTAAGAAGACTGGGAGGGACTGGGAGGGGAGGGGGGGTACTGGGAGGGATGGGGTGGGGACTGGGAGGAACTGGGAGCGACTGGGAGGGAATGGGATGGGACTGGGAGGGGGGACTGGGAGGGACAGGGAAGGGATACTGGGAGGGGACTGGGAAGGGATACTGGGAGGGGACTGGGAGGGGATGAGAGGGGACTGGGAGGGACCGGGAGAGACTGGGAGGGGAGGGGGAGTACTGGGAGGGATGGGGTGGGGACTGGGAGGGAGTGGGAGGGACTGGGAGGGGGAACTGGGAGGGACTGGGAGGGACTGGGAGGGGGAACTGGGAGGGACTGGGGTGAATGGGGGCTGTTTTGGGGGCAGGGCCGCAGCCGCTCCCCGACGTCACCACCCGCATCCTCGAGGGCTCCCACCCCAAGCTGAGCTCCACCGAGGCCACCGTCCGGTGAGCACCAGTACAGACCAGTACAGACCAGTACAGACCAGTATGGGACAGTATAGACCAGTATAGACCAGTATGGCCCAGTAGAAACCAGTGTAGGCCAATAGAGACCAGCATAGGCCAGTACAGACAGGTGTCACCCATACTGGTCAGTATGGCCCAGTACAGGCCAGTATCACCAGTACAGGCCAGTATGACCCAGTACAGACCAGTAACACCCATATGGGCCAGTATGGCCCAGTACAGGCCAGTAGAAACCAGTACAAGCCAGTATCAGCAGTATAGGCCAGTAGAAACCACTACAGACCAGTAACATCCGTATGGCCCAGTACAGGCCAGTAGAGACCAGTATAGACCAGTACAGGCTAGTAGAGACCAGGACGGACCAGTATCACTCCTACAGGTCAGTATGGCCCAGTACAGGCTAGTACAAACCAGTATGGACCAGTATCACCAGTACAGACCAGTGTCACCACTATAGGCCAGCATCAGTGGTATGGGCCAGTATGGCCCAGTACAGGCCAGTAGAGACCAGTATAGACTAGTACAGGCTAGTAGAGACCAGTACAGACCAGTATCACCAATATAGGCCAGCATCACTGGTATGGGCCAGTATGGCCCAGTACAGGCCAGTAGAGACCAGTACAGACCAGTATCACCTCTACGGGTCAGTACAAGCCAGTATCACCAGTACAGACCAGTATCATTAGTATGGCCCAGTAGAGACCAGTACAGACCAGCATCAGTGGTACAGGCCACTGTGGCCCAGTACAGGCCAGTAGGAACCAGTAGAGACCAGTAGAGACCAGTATCACTGGTATGGGTCGCTATGGCCCAGTAAACGCCAGGACAGGCCAGTAGAAACCAGTACAGACCAGTATCACCAGTATAGGTCACTAGAGACCAGTACAGGCCAGTATCACCAGTACAGGCCAGTAGAAACCAATACAGACCAGTATTACCCATATGGGCCAGTATGGCTCAATAGAGACCAGTATCACCAGTAGAGACCAGTATGGCCCAGTACGGGTCAGTATCACCACTAAAGACCAGTGTGACCCAGTACAGACCAGTACAGACCAGTATCATCAGTATGGGTCAGTAGAGACTGCTATCACCAGTATCACCAGTACAGAAACCAGTATCACCAGTACAGACCAATAGAGACCAATACAGACCAGTATCACACTCCCAGTCCATCCCAATCCCCTCCCAGTCCCTCCCCAGTCAGTCCCAGTCTGACGAGTTCCCCCAGTCCCCTCCCAGTCCCTCCCAGTCCCCTCCCAGTCCCTCCCAGTCCCCTCCCAGTCCCTCCCAGTTCCCTCCCAGTTCCTCCCCATCCCCTCCCTATCCCCTCCCAATCCCCTCCCAGTCCCTCCCCAGTCCCTCCCTATCCCCTCCCAATCCCCTCCCAGTCCCTCCCAGTCCGTCCCAGTCTGACCAGTTCCCCCAGTCCCCTTCCAGTCCCCTCCCAGTCCCTCCCAATCCCCTCCCAGTCCCTCCCAATTCCCTCCCAGTTCCTCCCAATCCCATCCCAGTCCCTCCCAATTCCCTCCCAGTCCCTCCCCAGTCCCTCCCAGTCCCTCCCAGTCCGTCCCAGTCTGACCAGTTCCCCCAGTCCCCTCCCAGTCCCCTCCCAGTCCCCTCCCAGTCCCTCCCAATCCCCTCCCAGTCCCTCCCAATCCCCTCCCAGTTCCTCCCCAGTCCCTCCCAGTCCCTCCCAGTCTGACCAGTTCCCCCAGTCTCTCTCCCAGTCCCCTCCCAGTCCCCTCCCAGTCCCCTCCCAGTCCCTCCCAATCTCTTCCCAGTCCCTCCCAATCCCCTCCCAGTCCCTCCCAGTCCCCTCCCAGTCCCTCCCAATCCCCTCCCAGTCCCTCCCAGTCCCCTCCCAGTCCCTCCCAATCTCCTCCCAGTCCCTCCCAATCCCCTCCCAGTTCCTCCCAATCCCCTCCCAGTTCCTCCCAATCCCCTCCCAGTCCCTCCCCACTCCCCCCCAGTCCCTCCCAGTCCCTCCCAGTCTGACCAGTTCCCCCAGTCTCTCTCCCAGTGCCCCCTCCCACCTCCAGCCCCTCCTCTGCGCCGCCGCCAACCCCGCGGGTCCCGCCCCGGCCACCGCCTCTGCTGCTATCGAGCTGCTCTGTGAGTGCCCAGTACAGACCAGTACAAACCAGTACAAACCAGTACGGACCAGTGCCTCCCCCCGGACCCTGCCAGTGCCCCCCAGTACCCCCCGTGCCCCCCGCAACCCCGCCCTGTGCCTCCCACTGCCCCCCCCAGTGCCCTCCCAGTACCTCCCGGTGCACCCCAGTATCTCCCAGTATCCACCAGTGCCCTCCCAGTATTTCCCAGTATCTCCCAGTATCCCTCAGTACCCTTCCAGTAACCCCCAATGCCCTCCCAGTATCTCCCCGTATCCCTCAGTGCCTCCCAGTATCCCCCCGTATCTCCCAGTATCCCCCAGTGCCCTCCCAGTATCCCCCCAGTATCTCCCAGTAACCCCCAGTATTTCCCAGTGCCCTCCCAGAATCCCCCTAGTATCACCCAGTAACCCCCAGTATCCTCCCAGTATCTCCCAGTAACCCCCAGTAACTCCCAGTACCCTCCCAGTATCTCCCAGTACCCTCCCAGTATCTCCCAGTGCCCTCCCAATATCCCCCCAGTATCTCCCAGTAACCCCCAGTATTTCCCAGTGCCCTCCCAGAATCCCCCTAGTATCACCCAGTAACCCCCAGTATCCTCCCAGTATCTCCCAGTAACCCCCAGTAACTCCCAGTACCCTCCCAGTATCTCCTAGTACCCTCCCAGTATCTCCCAGTACCCTCCCAGTATCTCCCAGTGCCCTCCCAATATCCCCCCAGTATCTCCCAGTAACCCCCAGTACCCCCTCAGTATCTCCAAGTAACCCCCAGTGCCCTCCCAGTATCTCCCAGTGCCCTCCCAGTATTTCCCAGTGCCCTCCCAGAATCCCCCCAGTATCTCCCAGTAACCCCCAGTACCCTCCCAGTATCTCCCAGTGCCCTCCCAGTATTTCCCAGTGCCCTTCCAGTACTTCACAGTGCACCCCAGTACCCTCCCAGTATCCCCCAGTATCTCCCAGTATCCCCCCAGTGCCCTCCCAGTATCCCCCAATATCTCCCAGTATCCACCAATATCTCCCAGTATCCCCCCAGTGCCCTCCCAGTATCCCCCCAGTGCCCTCCCAGTACTTCACGGTGCACCCCAGTATCTCCCAGTACCCCTCAGTGCCCTCCCAGTATCCCCCCAGTGCCCTCCCAGTACTTCATGGTGCACCCCAGTATCTCCCAGTACCCCTCACTGCCCTCCCATTATCACTCCAGTACCTCCCAGTCCCTCCCAGTGCCCCCCAGTCCCTCCCAGCTCCCCCCCAGTGGGGGCTGGGGGCCCTCCCAGTCTGACCAGTGCCTCCCAGTTCCCCCCGACCCCCCCACCATCGAGGGACTGGAGTCGCCCCAAGTGCGGGCGGGGGAGACCCTGCGGCTGCTGTGCCTGGCGCGGGGGGGCAACCCCCCTCCCAGTCTGCACTGGGACAAGGTACTGGGAGCACTGGGAGGGACTGGGAGAGACTGGGAGGGGCAGTGGGAGGGAGAAGGAGGGACTGGGGGCACTGGGAGGGGCGCTGGGAGGGACTGGGATTGGGAGAAGGGGGTGTGGGGAGGGACTGGGAGCACTGGGAGCACTGGGATTGCAGCACTGGGAGCACTGGGAATTGTGAACTGGGATTACTGGGAACACTGGGAATGGAGCACTGGGAGCACTGGGAAAGGGGCACTGGGAGCACTGGGAATTGCGAACTGGGAGCACTGGAAGCACTGGGAGTTGCCAACTGGGAGCACTGGGAGCACTGGGATTACTGGGAATGGGGCACTGGGAACACTGGGAATTGCGAACTGGGACCACTGGGATTACTGGGAATGTGGCACTGGGAGCACTGGGATTACTGGGAATGGGGCACTGGGAGCACTGGAAGCACTGGGATTGCAGCTTTGGGAGCACCGGGAGCACTGGGAGTCGAGAACTGGGAGCACTGGGAGCACTGGGAGCACTGGGGGCACTAGGAGCAGGGCACTGGGAGCGCTGGGAGCACTGGGAGCATGGCACTGGGAGCACTGGGAGCGCTGGGAATGTGGCACTGGGAGCACTGGGAGCGCTGGGCGCAGAGCACTGGGAGCACTGGGAGCACTGGGAGCAGGACACTGGGCGCACTGGGAGCACTGGAAGCACTGGGAGCAAGGCACTGGGGGCACTGGGAGCCCCAGTTTCCCCCCCCCCCGCAGGACGGGACCCCCCTGGGTGCCCCCTCACTCTCCGCTGCACTGGGAGCACTGGGAGCACTGGGAACGGGGCACTGGGAGCACTGGGAGTGCTGGGAGCAGGGCAGTGGGAGCACTGGGAGCACTGGGAACAGGGCAGTGGGAGCACTGGGAGCACTGGGAGCACTGGGAGCAGGGCACTGGGAGCACTGGGAGCACTGGGAATGGCGCACTGGGAGCACTGGGAGCACAGGGAGCACTGGGAATGGTGCACTGGGAGCACATGGAGCACTGGGAGCACTGGGAATGGTGCACTGGGAGCACATGGAGCACTGGGAGCACTGGGAATGGCGCACTGGGAGCACATGGAGCACTGGGAGCACTGGGAATGGCGCACTGGGAGCACTGGGAGCACTGGGAGCACTGGGAATGGCGCACTGGGAGCACTGGGAGCACTGGGAACCCCAGTTTCTCCCCCCCCCCCAGGACGGGACCCCCCTGGGTGCCCCCTCACTCTCCGCTGCACTGGGAGCACTGGGAGCGCTGGGAGCACTGGGAGCAGGGCACTGGGAGCGCTGGGAATGCGGCACTGGGCACACTGGGAGCACTGGGAGCACTGGGAGCGCTGGGAGTGCTGGGAGCAGGGCACTGGGAGCACTGGAAATGGCGCACTGGGAGCACTGGGAGCACTGGGAGCGCTGGGAGTGCTGGGAGCAGGGCACTGGGAGCACTGGGAGCACCTGGAATGGCGCACTGGGAGCACTGGGAGCACTGGGAGCGCTGGGAGCAGGGCACTGGGAGCACTGGGAGCACTGGAAATGGCGCACTGGGAGCACTGGGAGCACTGGGAATGGCGCACTGGGAGCACTGGGAGCACTGGGAGCACTGGGAATGGCGCACTGGCAGCACTGGGAGCACTGGGAATGGCGCACTGGGAGCACAGGGAGCACTGGGAGCACTGGGAATGGCGCACTGGGAGCACTGGGAGCACTGGGAGCACTGGGAGCACTGGGAATGGCGCACTGGCAGCACTGGGAGCACTGGGAACCCCAGTTTCTCCCCCCCCCCCCAGGACGGGACCCCCCTGGGTGCCCCCTCGCTCTCTGCTGCACTGGGAGCACTGGGAGCACTGGGAGCAGGGCACTGGGAGCGCTGGGAATGCGGCACTGGGCACACTGGGAGCACTGGGAGCACTGGGCGCAGGGCACTGGGAGCACTGGGAGCACTGGGAGTGCTGGGAGCAGGGCACTGGGAGCACTGGGAGCACTGGAAATGGCGCACTGGGAGCACAGGGAGCACTGGGAGCACTGGGAATGGCGCACTGGGAGCACTGGGAGCACAGGGAGCACTGGGAATGGCGCACTGGGAGCACAGGGAGCACTGGGAGCACTGGGAATGGCGCACTGGGAGCACTGGGAGCACAGGGAGCACTGGGAATGGCGCACTGGGAGCACAGGGAGCACTGGGTGCACTGGGAATGGCGCACTGGGAGCACTGGGAGCACTGGGAGCACTGGGAGCAGGGCACTGGGAGCACTGGGAGCACTGGGAATGGCGCACTGGGAGCACTGGGAGCACTGGGAACCCCAGTTTCTCCCCCCCCCCCCCCAGGACGGGACCCCCCTGGGTGCCCCCTCGCTCTCCGCGCCCCCCCTCACCCGCAGCACCCTGACCCTCCCGGTGACCCCCGGGGACCACGGGACCACCCTGAGGTGCAGCGCCCACAGCGCCCTCCCCCGGCCCGGGGCAGCGCCAGCGTCACCCTGAGCGTCACCTGTGAGGAACTGGGAGGGACTGGGAGGGACTGGGAGGGGATTGGGAGGGACTGGGGGGCACTGGGAGGGACTGGGAGGGGATTGGGAGGGGAGTGGGAGGGGAGTGGGAGGGACTGAGAGGGGATTGGGAGGGACTGGGAGGGACTGGGAGGGACTGGGAGGGGACTGGGAGGGACTGGGAGGGACTGGGAGGGACTGGGAGGGGATTGGGGGGACTGGGAGGGGACTGGGAGAGACTGGGAGGGGATTGGAAGGGACTGGGAGGGATTGGGAGGGACTGGAAGGGGAGAGGGAGGGACTGGGAGGGGATTGGGAGGGACTGGGAGGGGACTGGGAGGGGATTGGGAGGGACTGGGAGGGACTAGGAGGGGATTGGGAGGGACTGGGGGGAACTGGGAGGGGATTGAGAGGGGACTGGGAGAGACTGGGAGGGACTGGGAGGGGATTGGGGAGTGACTGGGAGGCACTGGGAGGCACTGAGAGAGGATTGGGAGGGACGGGGGGGGAACTGGGAGAGACTGGGAGGGACTGGGAGGGGATTGGGAGAGACTGGGAGAGGACTGGGAGGGGATTGGGAGGGACTGGGAGATCAGAATGGGGGAACTGGGAGAGACTGGGAGACTGGACTGGGATCCTCTTGCCATACTGGGCACTGTGGTCTATACTGGATGTTCCTACTGGTCTGTACCAGTCCCTACTGGTCCCTACTGGTTCATACTGGGAGAGACTGGGAGGTACTGGGAGACTGGACTTGGATTCCCCAGCCATACTGGGCACTCTGGGCTATACTGGGTGTGCATACTGGTCCCTACTGGTTCCTACTGGTCCCTACTGGTTCATACTGGTCCATACTGGTTCATACTGGTGCAGACCCCCCCGCCGAGGTGCGGATCACAGGGACCCCCGCGGTGGCTGAGAATGGGACGGTGACGCTGAGCTGCACCAGTGCTCCCAGTAACCCCCCAGTTCGGCTGCACTGGTGGCTGGGGGGGCAGGAACTGGAGGCCAGCGAGAGTGGGAGCGCCCAGGTGGGCACTGGGAGGGACTGGGAGGGACTGGGAGGGGGCAGGGGGAGCGCTGGGAGGGACTGGGAGCACTGGGGGGGACTGGGAGGGATTGGGATGGGGCACTGGGGGGACTGGGAGGGACTGGGATGGGGCACTGGGAGGGACTGGGAGCACTGGGATTGGGGAAAGGGGACACTGGGAGGGACTGGGAACACTGGGATGGGGCACTGGGAGGGACTGGGAGCACTGGGATGCTCTGTGAACACTGGGATAGGGGACTGGGAGCACTGGGATGGGGGACTGGAGGGACTGGGAGGAACTGGGACTGGGCAAAGAGGACATTGGGAGGGACTGGGAGCACTGGGAGGGACTGGAATGGGGCATGGGGAGCACTGGAGGGACTGGGAGGGACTGGGATGGGGTACTGGGAGGCACTGGGAGGCACTGGGATTGAGGAAAGGGGACACTGGGAGGGACTGGGAGCACTGGGATGGTCTGTGAACTCTGGGATGGGGGACTGGAGGGACTGGGAGGAACTGGGACTGGGCAAAGAACACATTGCGAGGGACTGGGAGCACTGGGAGGGACTGGGAGCACTGGGAGACTCTGTGAACACTGGGATAGGGGACTGGGAGCACTGGGATGGGGCACTGGGAGGGACTGGGAGCACTGGGATGGGAGAAAGGGGACACTGGGAGGGACTGGGAGCACTGGGAGGGGCTGGGAACACTGGGATTGGGCACTGGGGGGACTGAGAGGGACTGGGATTGGGCACTAGGGGGACTGGGAGGGACTGGGATAGGGCACTGGGAGCACTGGGAGGGACTGGGAGGGGGCACTGAGATTGAGGAAAGGGGGGACTGGGAGGGACTGGGAGCACTGAAGGGGCACTGGGAGCACTGGGAGGGACTGGAATGGGGCACTGGGAGCACTGGAGGGAATGGGAGGGACGGGGATGGGGCACTGGGAGGCACTGGGAGGCACTGGGATTGAGGAAAGGGGACACTGGGAGGGACTGGGAACGCTGGGATGGGGCACTGGGAGGGACTGGGAGCACTGGAGGCTCTGTGAACACCGGGATAGGGGACTGGGAGCACTGGGAGGCTCTGTGAACACTGGGATAGGGGACTGGGAGCACTGGGATGGGGGACTGGAGAGACTGGGAGGAACTGGGACTGGGCAAAGAGGACATTGGGAGGGACTGGGAGCACTGGGAGATACTGGGAGGGGCACTGGGAGGGACTGGAATGGGGCACTGGGAGCACTGGAGGGACTGGAGGAATTGGGATGGGGTACTGGGAGGCACTAGGAGGCACTGGGATTGAGGAAAGGGGACACTGGGAGGGACTGGGAGCACTGGGATGGTCTGTGAACTCTGGGATGGGGGACTGGAGAGACTGGGAGGAACTGGGACTGGGCAAAGAGGACATTGGGAGGGACTGGGAGCACTGGGAGGGACTGGAATGGGGCACTGGGAGCACTGGAGGGACTGGGAGGGACTGGGATGGGGCACTGGGAGGGACTGGGAGCACTGGGATGGGAGAAAGGGGACACTGGGAGGGACTGGGAGCACTGGGAGGGGCTGGGTGCCCCCTTTGACCCCGGGTGACCCCTGGGTGACCCCTGGGTGACCCCGTGACCCCCCCAGGAGGGGCGGGGCTGGGTCACGTGGTCCAACGTCACCCTGGTCGGCCATCGGCGGCACCACGGGGGGTCCCTGAGCTGCGAGGCCGAGGGACCCGGCCTGGGGACCCGGGGCACCAGTGTCACCATCAGCGTCAGCCGTGAGGACTGGGAGGGACTGGGACGGACTGGGAGGGACTGGGGGAGAGTGGGAGGGACTGGGGGGGGATTGGGCGGGACTGGGAGGGGATTGGGAGGGACTGGGAGGGGAGTCGGAGGGAATTGGGGGGGACTGGGGAGCACTGGGAGGGGATTGGGAGGGAGTGGGAGGGCACTGGGAGGGACTGGGAGGGGAGTGGGAGGGACTGGGAGGGACTGGGAGGGGATTGGGAGGGACTGGGAGGGACTGGGAGGGGAGTCGGAGGGAATTGGGGGGGACTGGGGAGCACTGGGAGGGGATTGGGAGGGAGTGGGAGGGACTGGGAGGGGATTGGGAGGGACTGGGAGGGCACTGGGAGGGACTGGGAGGGGAGTGGGAGGGGAGTAGGAGGGACTGGGAGGGGGAGTGGGAGGGACTGGGAGGGACTGGGAGGGGATTGGGAGGGAGTGGGAGGAGACTGGGAGGGGAGTGGGAGGGACTGGGAGGGGACTGGGAGGGCACTGGGAGGGGAGTGGGAGGGGAGTAGGAGGGACTGGGAGGGGGAGTGGGAGGGACTGGGAGGGACTGGGAGGGGATTGGGAGGGAGTGGGAGGAGACTGGGAGGGAGTGGGAGGGGACTGGGAGGGGAGTGGGAGGGACTGGGAGAGGAGTGGGAGGGGACTGGGAGGGGAGTAGGAGGGACTGGGAGGGGGAGTGGGAGGGACTGGGAGGGACTGGGAGGGGATTGGGAGGGACTGGGAGGGGAGTGGGAGGGGACTGGGAGGGGGTGGGAGGAGACTGGGAGGGAGTGGGAGGGGAGTGGGAGGGACTGGGAGGGGACTGGGAGGGGAGTGGGAGGGACTGGGGGCACTGGGAGGGGACTGGGAGGGGAGTGGGAGGGGACTGGGAGGGGAGTGGGAGGGACTGGGAGGGGACTGGGAGGGCACTGGTCGTTACTGGTCGTTACTGGTCGTTACTGGTCGCTCCTCCCCCCAGACCCCCCCAGGCGCTGTGGCTCGAGGCCCCTCCCCCCAACGCCACCCTGCGGGCGGGGGCGGGGCTGAGGTTGGGGTGTCACGCGCGGGGGGGGCACCCGGCCCCCCGGCTCACCTGGACCAAGGTGAGGGGACCCCCCCCCAAAATAACCCCCCCCGGGGACCCCCCCGTGGGACC